>OX421497.1:17819908-17849908 GCA_949126835.1 Anisus vortex | reverse complement strand
GTGAGGAAAACAGATATAAAGTAACTGTACGATAGATAGAGCATGTGATTTATAAATAGATAATAGACAGATACGTAGCCAGGTAGTCATTTAAAAAGATATAGATGGAGATAGAGGCACATGGAGATAGAGGCACATGGAGATAGAGGCACCTGGAGATAGAGGCACATGGAGATAGAGGCACATGGAGATAGGGGCACATGGAGATAGAGGCACATGGAGATAGAGGCACATGGAGATAGAGGCACATGGAGTGGGGGGGAAAGAGTTTTATAAATTAGAGAAATATTTAGAAAAATAAATTGATAACCACACATTTAATGCTATTAATTCAATTACAGAAAAAGACATTTACGCATTGTGGGTAAACCCCAGGCCACAGTATGGGATTATCTTCTGTCCCAGACTTTTACTGTACGTGGCACAAGGGGCTATGATCATTTCCATAGCATCCGATCATCAGCCAGTACGGACAGTGAAACAAGTAGCCCAATGGCCAGGTTAGATCAGGAAGCAGCAAAATTAAAATAAAATGGATTTTTAAGCAGTGTTTATTTATAAATAGTAAAATGTCAGACATAAATTTTTACTTGTCTTTTAAACATTTAGTTTTATTAGCTTTATCGTCCTATGTTTTTTATATTACCAGGAAGAACTTATGGCTTCCCAACATTGTACACAGAGACAATAACCCACCGGAAGATGCAGTCAGTAACTATGACAACGATGCTAATGGCACACACAGGGTTGAGCTCCACCCACATGCGGATCCATCTCCATACGCTTTCCTTAATCTATACATAGGCCCATCTAACCTTAACCATCACGAGGCCTAGGCCCCAAGTTTGGCTTCTTAAAATATAACAATACTGTTTGTTGGACTTTTTATAGATTAAACGTGGCCTTGTAGTTTAGTAGCCAATCCTTACATTACAATATAATTGGGTTCAACGCCTGGCAAAGGCACCATGGGGGAGGGGGGCGTGGCTGGCATTTTTGTTCCGGTCACACAAGCCCATAGTATACCATATGTTCTACTATCATTAAAGAACAAAAGTGAATTGTGATGAATGCTTCAAATTAACTACATAACTTGATTATTTCACCAGTGAGTGCGGGCATGTTAGGACATAAAATTGAGTTTTATTTTTGTTATTAAATTTACCAAGATCCAAATGTTATTGTTGTAAGTTTATAGAGAGCCCCAATAAAATGACATTAAATGTAAGCCTGCTCACTGCTACGTGTATCTGTAATTTAACTAACAGGCTCAGTGTTTCTTCAATTAAAGCACATTTAAAACATTCAATATTTGTTGTATGATGCAGATGATTTTGATTCAAAAAGTAAGTGTGAGGGATTGTGTAGCCAGCACAATGATTCTCCAATCTGTAATTCCACAAATGATGCCGTGTACCTCCATGTCAATGAAAGCCAACCATTATATAACAATGAACAATGTGGAGTTGGCTCATGTACAATTTATTTCATTCACAACTTTTAAACAAATAGAAGTAAATGTTCAATAATTAACAATTTAGTTAAATATTTGTTTTTTTCAAGTTTAAAAAATGTATTTTAAATGTTGATCATCTCTAGCGATTATATCATTAAAGCTTAACATTATGCTCGCTCGCAGCCTGGAATTAATACATATTTTATGTTAACCAATGTGTGTGATTTTGTTATATATTTTAAAACATTGATAAGAAAATAAATATCAAAGAGTACACACATTTTTATAATTCATGTACTTATTAAACTTAGTTCTGTGTCAGTGTTATATTTTCTCCATTAAATTGATTCCAATGTTTTGCTTATGTTCGTTATAAGTCTGTTGTAAAATCTTCTTTAAAGAATGAATTTCAGTGCCGTAGCCTTGATTGCTACTTGCCTAGACCCTTTATCTCCTTCAGTGACGTAGCCTTGATTGCTACTAGACTACACCCTTCATCTCCTTCAGTGACGTAGCCTTGATTGCTACTAGACTACACCCTTCATCTTCTTCAGTGCCGTAGCCTTGATTGCTACTAGACTACACCCTTCATCTCCTTCAGTGCCGTAGCCTTGATTGCTACTAGACTACACCCTTCATCTCCTTCAGTGCCGTAGCCTTGATTGCTACTTGCCTACACCCTTCATCTCCTTCAGTGACGTACCCTTGATTGCTACTTGCCTACACCCTTCATCTCCTTCAGTGACGTACCCTTGATTGCTACTTGCATACACCCTTCATCTCCTTCAGTGACGTACCCTTGATTGCTACTTGCCTACACCCTTCATCTCCTTCAGTGACGTACCCTTGATTGCTACTTGCCTACACCCTTCATCTCCTTCAGTGACGTAGCCTTGATTACTACTTGCCTACACCCTTCATCTACTTCAGTGCAGTAGCCTTGATTGCTACTTGCCTACACCCTTCATCTACTTCAGTGACGTAGCCTTGATTGCTACTTGACTACACCCGTCATCTCCTTCAGTGCCGTAGCCTTGATTGCTACTTGCCTACACCCTTCATCTACTTCAGTGCCGTAGCCTTGATTGCTACTTGCCTACACCCTTCATCTACTTCAGTGCCGTAGCCTTGATTGCTACTTGCCTACACCATTCATCTACTTCAGTGACGTAGCCTTGATTGCTACTTGCGTACACCCTTCATCTCCTTCAGTGACGTACCCTTGATTGCTACTAGACTACACCCTTCATCTCCTTCAGTGACGTAGCCTTGATTGCTACTTGCCTACATCCTTCATCTCCTTCAGTGACGTACCCTTGATTGCTACTTGCCTACAACCTTCATCTCCTTCCCCCACATTGCTACGCTTCAATTAAAAATCAATACTTTATTTTAACTATGTTTGAATTACACATTTTATTTGGATAAAACAAAAGTAGAAACATAAGCAAAACTAGTTGTCTAGATCTATATTGTAGACAGGAAAACTTAAGTAACATGGAAAATAATTTCACTTATTTATTATGAATTGTTTCTTTATGTTGTTTGTATTCGCATGTGATAACAAACATTTTTTTTTTTTACTTCCTATGTACATAATTTTGTTTTATTACATTATGCATAGAATGTAAATATTGGGTAAATAACAAAAATGAATAAAACTAAACAGTGAAAAATTCTAAATATATTCTAAATATATTCTGAATGATTTAATCGTTATACATCTTTTATACATCTTTTACATTGTTTTGCGTTTGGAACGAAATTGAAATAATTTGAAGTATTTACTTTTTGTTTGTATTACCTGCTATAAATGGCTCTAAGAAAAAAATATTTATTATTTATGTTCTATATTATAAGGCAAAAGTTGTTCTTTTGTAGAAACCTATAACACTTAGGCTATATTATCTTCTCTCACTTACCATGTTTACCAGAGTAAGGACAACTACTCTAAGAAAAAAAAAAATACGATTAGCTAGTAAATGAATAGAATCATGATATAAATGTTCAAATGTATACATTCAAAAGTCGAGTTCTTAACTTTTAAAAAAGTTTAGTCCTTTTGTGTCCTATATAAGGTTTTGGATTCTTCATGTTTTCCTTATCGGTTTAGGCCTTATATATGCAGTCAATTTTAGGTACGTAAGATACGTAGATAGATTATATTTATATGTATTATATATATATATATATACACCTTAGCCCTAAAAAAAAATCGTTTTTCATAACTACATTGCTATTATTTTTATAATTTAATTAATTTATCTATTACATAAGTAACTAGTAACAAAATTGTAAATTTGATACATATATAAACAAAATAGCTTTACTAATTCACACTATTATACCAACGTGTTAGGAATTAATTGTGTTTATCACTAAAACAAGCTTTACTATAAGGGGAAGAAAGTTTTTACAAAAGTACAAATTACTTCAAACGTAAGATAAGATAACATAAGATAAGACTATATTTCTGACATTGACAAGTCTTAACGATTATGCATGCATACAAGTTCACAAGAAACAACATTTCCGGTCTTATTCGATCATTTTCTCCGAAACATGTCTGTGTGCTACGTTACTGGTTGCACGAAAATATGTATAGAATTATTTTTTTTTATTTCCAAAAGATGGCGCCAAAAGAAAACGATGGAGTGTGAATGTCAGATTTGATGAATACCTATTTATAATCCCAAACCAATTGCTTTATGCAAAAGAATTTTCGTGTTTTTTTTTTTTTTTTTATAAATCTCCGCATTGTGTTTTTTTAATTACCAAGGACGCAACTCTTGACTAACTTATTTTATAAACAAATGCTACATTTAGCCTAACGCGACTAACACTTTGAGTATTAATTATCGCCTACTCACTTTTGATGTTAAAAACGGATTCCTCATAACTAATCTTGTAGCCGTTGTATATTTCTAAAAGACAAGAACTGGCTGTCGATGTTGAAATCAATTGTCAAGTAGCACCAAAAGCATGGTTTTTGTTTACGAAAATGGCGGTAAATTTCACCGGAAGTTCATGATCATAGCAGTTCAAAAGATCACACCTAATTAAGACTTGTCAATACTCTTTTAACATTTACTTCCTTTTTTCCGCCCTTCCTATCTCTCAACATTTTGTTTAATTCAATTATTAATTTTATTAATAATTTGACAACAAAATTAAAAAAAAATGTTAGTGCATTTAATGATTTCAGGAGGCCTACGTTTAATATTATCTGTAGGCTATACAAATTAACGACACCGGTATATTTTATAGTACCTGTTTATTTTTTCAATAATGTTATTCTAAACATTTTATTCATATTGACAGTTCAGATTGAAAAGCTAATTTTCACACAAAATATTTCATTAGTTTTATGTGAATGTTTTTTTTATTGAAATGAGTTTTATACAATTAATGTCTTTTGTTTTTCTATTGAAATGTTTCGGTATAATCCTTTTATGAAATGTCTTTTTCTGAAAATATCGAATATATAAAAATGACAAATTTGAATTTTTTACATTAAAATTTAAAACCATAATTCAATATAAGATTTTCTTTTGCTACTAGAGGCTGTCTTAAAATTCGATAATTCTTTTAGTTTGAATAACATGTAAAAGTTTACATCATAGACTATAATACTCAAGGACTGCTTGCTTTAGTATTTCTGCTATATTATTATGATGACTCGAAAGACTGCTTTTCGGAATTCCCGATTCGTATAATACTTTGCACTTCCGTTTTATTGAATCGCTTTGATTTTCTCAATGAAAAATTAAAATTAAAATTGAAGTTCTATACAGCGGAAACATTTAAGAAACAAGGAGGAGCGTAGAAGTAATTTAAGACAGCTTTATTGGTTGCGCACGGAAAAAAAAGTTCATATAAGCTCTAAAAATAGAGCAAGCGGTCCATCTTATTATAGTCTATGGTTTACATGATTCATTCTCTAATGTTATTAACTTTGTATATGACGTCATATATTGGGAATATTTCTCTGAAGAAATAAATGTATTTTATTCGAACTCCTCTTAAGTTTTATTTTTCTTTGTTTCAATTTTCATAAAATTTAGTGCTTTTAAATTTTTTAGAGTTCCTTAAAATATATTAATTATTTTTCTGTATCACTGGACACAATGGTAATGTATAAATTAATAGTGTTTTCCTTGGGTAATGTTCAAAGGACAAAGGAAATTCATGGATCTGAATGAAAAGCGCACATAAAAGCACTTACTGTGAAAGGAGAAATGAACACGCGTATGAAGGGCAGCCATTCATAAATTGTAACATCCTATTTGTAAAGACTTCATGAATAGAACTAACTGATAGAAACATCGTGCACACATTTTGTTCAGATTTCTATAAGATCTTGTAAAATTGAACAGTGAAATATTTACAATGTAATTTATATTGCAGATAACCTCTTGTTTTTGTAACTGCCGAGTCCAACAGGTATATATATCGTCACACTGTGTGTAACGTATGGTACATAATTGTAACATAATAAATAATAGTAGGTAATGTATGATATATTAAGCTTATGTAAGTTTAACATTCTTAACAGTTATATACAATACTGATACATTCATTTATTAGTTAATATATTTTTTTATACATTTCTAAATCTAAAAGAAAATGAACATTGTTATTTTTTTGTTAAAAAACAGTTTTATTATGATAAGTAAAGAAAACATTCATAAAAATTACTTATGAATATAATAATGTAAACAAAATAATACGTGTTTTTGTATAATCCTAGTATTAATTGTGTTTAAAAAGTTGAGTGTCTAAATCAAGCATTGGATATTAACTAGCGCAAACGTAGGCTAGATTTAGATTTTCAATAAATGTTATAACAGATTGTAAAATGCAATAATTAATAGATCTAACTCTTCATTAACTTTTATTTCTTGGCTCTAACTTTCGCTTTTGCTTGAAGTAGCAGAAATAGATCTATAGTTTATGACTCTTGTGTTGAAATATAGTTTATGAAGCTTGTGTTGAAATATAGTTTATGAAGCTTGTGTTGAAATCAATGTAGTTATGATGATATAAAAGAATCTGCAAACTGTATTTTTTTCTTCGATTTAAAATCAAATACAAATCAAATCACTAAACCATTATGGTAGGCCTAATGATCATGAGTCGGACACCCACGGCACGCATGCTAGACATGGCACACAGGACGTTTTTCAATGGCACGCGGAAGACTACCAAAAAGGCAATTCAAGTCACTTCTACATGAAAAAGAGCAGGGTGACTTTTAAGCTGCTGGCACACTGGATGATTTAGAAGTGCCACGTTGGCACACTATTATCAAAAGGGAGCCGACCCCTGGTATATATTACGGAACCAAAATTTTCCAAATAGATGTTTGCGGTGTTCATGTATAGTCGTCGTCGTCGGCATCCGTCCGTCTCGAGAGACGATGGTGTAGCTTCATGGTTGAGGTGACCTGCTGCACCGCCGAGAATGGCTGTGTAGACCAACTCGGGAGTGGCAATCCCTGCCACACTTAAGGCATTTGAAGGTGGATGACTGTTGTAGTAGGTGTTTTCGCCTCGCTCTTTTCTGGATGGCAGTCTCATTGCGCCCGGTTTCTGCGAGGGATGTGCCACGCTTGACTGCGAGCCTCCAGGTTGGTCGGTCAGAAGCCTGGCATTCCCATGTGTCGAGGTCGATGGAGCTCTGGATCAAGTCCCTTTTACATAGGTCCTTGAAGCGCAGTTTCGGGCGCCCTGTCTTCCTACGACCTTCGACCAGTTCTCCGTAGAGGAGGTCTTTGGGAATGCGGCCTGCATTCATCCTCTTTACATGGCCGAGCCACCTGAGGCGTTACTCGCTGAGCACAGCATGAAGGCTGCTCATGTTGGCTCTTTCCAGCACCTCTGTATTTGAGACCCTATCCTGCCACTTGATCTGCAGTATTCTCCGTAGGCACCTCATGTGGAAAGGTGTTGAGCTTCTTTTCATGCCTCGCATAGGTGGTCCATGACTCACAGCCATACAGGAGAGTGCTAAGTACACAGGCGTGGTAGACGCGCAGTCTGGTCCTCTTGGTGAGGCTGGTGTTGTCCCACACTCACTGTTTCAGTTGGGCCATGACTGTGGCTTTGGCTATTCTGCTGTTGATCTCCGAGTCGATGGACTGCAAACTCGAGATAGTGGACCCAAGGTAGGTGAAGTTCTCGACAACCTCCAAGGTGTGTCCATCGATGACGATGTATGGAAGGGTGTCTGTGCTCTGAGCCATGACGTTTGTCTTTTTCAGACTTACAGTCAGGCCGAACTCTTTGCGTGCATGGGAGAAGCAAGTGACAAGCTGCTGGAGTCCGTCTCCGGTGTGTGATGTCAAGGCTGCATCATCAGCGAAGCGCATCTCGCGAATGAGGATCTTTGGTACTTTGGTCTTGGCACGAAGATGCGCTATGTTGTAGAGCTTGCCATCAGATCTGGTGTGAATGAAAACACCCTCGCTGCAGTCCTTGAAGGAGTGTTGCAGGAGCATAGAGAAAAAGATGCCGAAGAGTGTAGGCGTGAGGACTCAGACCTGCTTTACTCCGCTGCTGACTGGAAATTCCTCGTAGGTTGCGCCATTGTAGCAAACAGTGCTGAGCATGTTATCGTGAAGGAACTGACCACCGCCTGCAGGTTCGGGGGACATCCAATCTTTTGCAGCAAGCTGAATAGTCCGCCGCGACTGACCAGATCAAATGCCTTTGTGAGGTCGATGAAGGCTATGGAGAGTGGCATCTGCTGTTCCTGACACTTCTCCTGGAGCTGGCGTAGTGAGAAGCTCATGTCCACTGTTAATCGACCAGCCCTGAAGCTACACTGTGACTCTGGGTAGATGCGTGAAACGAGGGCCTGCAGGCGGGCAAGGATGACGCGGGCGAACACTTTACCAACGATGCTGAGGAGGGAGATGCCCCGATAGTTGTTGCAATCGCTCCTGTCACCTTTGTTTTTGTACAAAGGAACGATGTATGCGTCTCTCATGTCTTGGGGAATGTAACCCTGTTCCCAGCAGAGGCAAAGGTGGTCGTGAAGTGGCTGTAGCAGGGCTGGTTTCCCGCACTTTAGGACTTCTGGTGGGATTCCGTCGTTCCCAGGTGCTTTACCACAGGCGAGACGGTCGATGGCTTTGCTGAGCTCATCCACAGTTGGTGGGGTGTCAAGCTCCTCCATTACTGACAGGTCTGTCATCGCTCTGAGCGGAGTCTGTTACAGTGTAATGCTCCACCCACCTCTGCATCTGCTTTTCCGGATCGGTGATAACCTCGCCTGTTTTGGACTTGAGAGGGGCTGTCTTAGAGAGGGTTTGACCTATTGCCTTCTTGATGCCCTCGTACATCCCTCTTGCGTTGCCTGTATCGGCAGCTGTCTGAATGCTGTTACAGATATTCAGCCAGTAGGTGTTGGCGCAATGACGGGAAGTGTGCTAGGCTTTGCTCCTGGCAGTCCGTAAAACTTGTAATGTACTGGGGCTAGGCTTAGCCTTGTAGGCCAGAAGGGCTTTCCTCTTAGCCTCTGTCACGGGTTCCATTTCCTCCAATGGGCCTCGTACCAGTCGGCATTCTTCTGCTCGTTCTTCCCGTAAACAGTGATGGCTGCGTTGTACATGGCGTCGCGCCTACCCTTGCATTGAAGTCTCTAAGGAGGTAAAGGCCCTCAGTGCTGAATATCCTGGATAACGCTTCATCCAGGGCTTGGTAGAACTTATCTTTCTCCCCATCAGTGGAGTTGAGGGTTGGGGCGTACACACTGAAGATGTTGACTGGGCCAGAAGAGTTGACAACCTTAGGGAGAGTAGTCTATCTGTGCCTGTTGTGGGAGGCTCTGTGGAGCTGATAAGCATGTTTCTCACCGCAAAGCCGACACCGTGCTGTCTTGGTTGAGGTACGAAAACTTCTCCCACCGTCGAATGGGACCCCTGGCGCTCGTTTCTTTCGCCAATCGGACAAGCTTATAACCGGTAATTTCCCCTCCCGTGTTGGGTCGGCATCTTGCGATGACGCTGGAGTGTCCTCTCCAGTTGAGCTACAAAGCCAGGGTGAAATAATATGGAGAGCCATCTGGTGACAATGCAGCAGAGAGCCAGCTGGTGCCCATGCAGTAGAGAGCCAGCTGGTGCACATGCAGCAGAGAGCCAGCTGGTGCCCATGCAGCAGAGCCAGCTGGTGCCCATACAGCAGAGAGCCAGCTGATGCCCATACAGTGGAGAGCCAGCTGGTGCCCATGCAGCAGAGAGCCAGCTGGTGTCCATACAGCAGAGAGCCAGCTGGTTCCCATGCAGCAGTGAGCCAGCTGGTGCCCATGCAGCAGTGAGCCAGCTGGTGCCCATGCAGCAGAGAGCCAGCTGGTGCCCATGCAGCAGAGAGCCAGCTGGTGCCCATGCAGCAGAGAGCCAGCTGATGCCCATGCAGCAGAGAGCCAGCTGGTGCCCATGCAGCAGAGAGCCAGCTGGTGCCCATGCAGCAGAGAGCCAGCTGGTGCCCATGCAGCAGAGAGCCAGCTGTTGCCCATGCAGCAGAGAGCCAGCTGGTGCCCATGCAGCAGAGAGCCAGCTTGTGCCCATGCAGCAGAGAGCCAGCTGGTGCCCATGCAGCAGAGAGCCAGCTGGTGCCCATGCAGCAGAGAGCCAGCTGTTGCCCATGCAGCAGAGAGCCAGCTGGTGCACATGCAGCAGAGAGCCAGCTGGTGCACATGCAGCAGAGAGCCAGCTTGTGCCCATGCAGCAGAGAGCCAGCTGGTGCCTATGCAGCAGAGAGCCAGCTGGTGCCCATGCAGCAGAGAGCCAGCTGGTGCCCATGCAGCAGAGAGCCAGCTGGTGCCCATGCAGCAGAGAGCCAGCTGGTGCCCATGCAGCAGAGAACCATCTGGTGCCCATGCAGCAGAGAGCCAGCTGGTGCCCATGCAGCAGAGAGCCAGCTGGTGCCCATGCAGCAGAGAGCCAGCTGGTGCCCATGCAGCAGAGAGCCATCTGGTGCCCATGCAGCAGAGAGCCAGCTGGTGCCCATGCAGCAGAGAGCCAGCTGGTGCCCATGCAGCAGAGAGCCAGCTGGTGCCCATGCAGCAGACCCCCCCTCTCCTCGCAGCTGACGGATGCAAGAAAGCAACAAAGTTGATACATCTTGGCTTCAGATGCGCTGCAGGAGTTGCCAGTGATGACGATACAAAGTCAAACCGCCTTAGAGACTCCAGCTCTTATTTATTGTCAGGGTTTACTCCCTTAGCCTTTCCCGTGAAGCCGCAAGGCAGCGGTGGTTTGGAGTCTGAGTATCCTTCACCTAGACAGGCTACCATGCAAAGTTAACGAGCCCCATCTGCCCGAAGCGACTGGTTTTGAGGCGCCAGTCAAACGCCTATGCCCCTTCTCCTGTCATTAGAAACGGTTTTGCCGGGCTTAGTAGATAAGCCACACGGGAAGGCCATGAGCTGGACATGGTTGTCAGAGGCTATTTGAGACGCATGCCAGTGGAAGCATTTTATAGGAAGTGGGAGCTTATCCCCACTACCACCCCCGGCGATAACAACCTTTAAAACCTGTCATGTATAGTATGGTATCAAATAAACATAGGCGATCGCATAGAATAAATAAAAGCAGTTACACGGATAGAACTAATTACCAATAAACAAAGAGTATCTAAAAATCTTCCTTTTTAATCCATGCAAGTTACTCCGCTCCCAACACTTACTTTAAAGGAAATAGTTATTTAATTACTTTGTTCTTGTGTTGTTTAGACTGCTGTAGTTTTTAGTTGAACATCTTGTCAAGAAGAAACGAATGAGACATCCAATGATAAGTGACCAGTGTCTGAACGTGTAACCACCATTACCCTGTTATCTATGTATCATGACTAAGAAATTGATCCTGCTTTTTCTCATTATGTTTACCATGAGGACATGTTTCGGCTCCTTGGAGCTTTTCGGGTAAAAGTTCATTATGCTAATTTATTCACACTATTTTTGTTTTTGATTCATAGGTTTCAAAACTTTTTTCAAAAATCGCAACTATTGTGAGTAGAGAGAACCAGGACAGGGCGAGAGAGTAGAGAGAGAGAAAGAGTCAAGAGAGATTGAGGTGAAAGAGTCATGAGAAATTGAGTAAGAGAGAGAGAGAGAGAGAGAGAGAGTCGGTAGAGAGAATCATGAGTAAGAGTGAGAGAGTTATAGAAGGTGGTCGAATGTTGTATTTTTTTATTTATATCTTGTATTGTTTCTTATTTAATCTTGTGCCAGAGACAGTTTTTATTCTATTGTTTAATTCTATTTCAATTCTATTTCTTTATTTCACAATTGCTATTAACATTATTTCTACTCATTTCTTTTTCTTGTGATGTTTCTTTAGATGGCCAAAGAACCGGGATAACGTGAAACAATCACATACAGAGTGAGTACGTCTGACTTATTGTTGTTTGGTTAACTTTGCGAAAGCTTAGAGTTTGGTCTAATGAATCTAATGTCAAACAAACAAATGGCCGTGAAGTAGGACATGCTCAACTAGGCATGTCAAAAACGACAGTGTAGAAATTATACTATCCCTTAATTATCAATGGCTTGCCTCTCCTGACATTTCATTGCAGTTATACCCCAAAGTGTCGCCATTAAAATTTACCGACAATAATTTAGTCAGGGACGAAGAATAATCAAAAAGACTAGTTTTGACAAAACATGTACTCAAATTATATATCGGTAATGATATCAAATCCCTATATTTAAAAATCATTTCCCTAAAAAGTTGAATTTGATATTAATGGCTAACCTTACAACGAACGAAAATCGTCAAAGTAATGTCATTTTCAGTGAGTCAAAGAAAAACACAAAAATATATGAATTGTTCTTGCTTTAGATCAATTTAGATATAATAAACATAAGTTCAATTAATGTTGAAAAGATATATTATTTAAAATAAGTTTTCTTTTTTCCATACATGTCTATATTTACTTCCCTATTTATATATCTCTAGTAAATGCATGTCTATATTTACTTCCCTATTTATATATCTCTAGTAAATGCATGTCTATATTTACTTCCCTATTTATATATCTCTAGTAAATACATGTCTATATTTACTTCCCTATTTATATATCTCTAGTAAATGCATGTCTATACTTACTTCCCTATTTATATATCTCTAGTAAATGCATGTCTATATTTACTTCCCTATTTATATATCTCTAGTAAATGCATGTCTATATTTACTTCCCTATTTATATATCTCTAGTAAATGCATGTCTATATTTACTTCCCTATTTATATATCTCTAGTAAATGCATGTCTATATTTACTTCCCTATTTATATATCTCTAGTAAATGCATGTCTATACTTACTTCCCTATTTATATATCTCTAGTAAATGCATGTCTATATTTACTTCCCTATTTATATATCTCTAGTAAATGCATGTCTATATTTACTTCCCTATTTATATATCTCTAGTAAATGCATGTCTATATTTACTTCCCTATTTATATATCTCTAGTAAATACATGTCTATATTTACTTCCCTATTTATATATCTCTAGTAAATGCATGTCTATATTTACTTCCCTATTTATATATCTCTAGTAAATACATGTCTATATTTACTTCCCTATTTATATATCTCTAGTAAATACATGTCTATATTTACTTCCCTATTTATATATCTCTAGTAAATGCATGTCTATATTTACTTCCCTATTTATATATCTCTAGTAAATGCATGTCTATATTTACTTCCCTATTTATATATCTCTAGTAAATGCATGTCTATATTTACTTCCCTATTTATATATCTCGAGTAAATGCGGCCAACACCCTAGTAAAAAACAACGTTTCACTTTGATTTCGAACGAGCCGCACCAACAATTATGTATAATGTGAAGTCTAATCACTGTGTATTTTGATGTATAGTTTTCTCACTAAGACTATTTACAGTGTTAATTGATGTATTGTATTCCCAACAGAAATATTCACAGTGTACTTTGATGTATTGTATTCCCAACAGAAATATTCACTGTGTACTTTGATGTATTGTATTCCCAACAGAAATATTCACTGTGTACTTTGATGTATTGTAATCCCAACAGAAATATTCACTGTGTACTTTGATGTATTGTATTCCCAACAGAAATATTCACTGGGTACTTTGATGTATTGTATTTACAACAAAAAGTTTCACTGTGTACTTGGATTTATTGTTATCCCAACAGTAATATTCTCTGTGTACTTTGATGTATTGTATTCCCAACAGAAATAATCACTGTGTACTTTGATGTATTGTATTCCCAACAGAAATATTCACTGTATACTTTGATGTATTGTATTCCCAACAGAAATATTAGCATGGAGTGAGGCGCGATATAAATGACCAATTATTATTATTATTAACTATTATCTGTGTACTTTGAATATATTGTATTCCCAACAGAGACTCTCCTCCTAAGTCTCTATGTGGCAGACCAAATCAACCGTGTAATGATAAGAAAGTTGATCACCATGAGGACGAGGAGTCTTTCGGTGATGGACACGAAGAGGTAAACTGGTTCATTTTAAGATGAAGGAAGGGAGATGAAGGAAGGGAAATAAGGGAAAATTGATTTCTTAACAACTTACATCTTTTGTTAACGATTTTTTTTAAACGAAAAAATAGATCACAAATCCATTAGTTTTAGCATTAGTGAGAAAGTATAGATCTAAGTTGTACGAGAATAAACACAGAAAAACTACTGTTTTATTTGAAAAAAAAATTGCTAGAGTCAAAACAGTTGTATTTCTTTGCACTTTTTTCGGATGATGATACATTCGATTTTATCACCAACTCTTTGATTGACATTAATGTTTGTTTTCATTCTGTGTTATAAAACTGTTTGTGCTTAAAACGTTGACTGTTGTAAGATATATGTAACTCATTGAAGAATCTAATAAAAAATGTATTTCTAGTTCTGGAGTTTTAATATGTTTTCGATTACGTCTTGATAAATTGTAAAAATGTGTCAAAAGACAGGCAGTGTTAATAAAATGTGTTGGCAAAAGACGGGCATTGTTGATAAAAATGTTTTTTTCAATTGAAACCTTTGAAAACAAACTAACTTTGATTTAAGATGGAAATGTCATTTTGTGGTTTAACATTTTTATTTTATTTTGTATCATCATTCACCAAATTCTCTGTATTTTAAAACTTTTTTTTACCATTTTGCTTGTGATTACTTTCACGTATCCTGTATTCCTCGATACAATTGTTATTGTATTATTCGTTCTTATTTTTTATTACATTTTTCATTAATTCAATAACTATTCTCTTTTATTTTGCACCTACTCTTGCAGTATCAATAAAACGTTGTGAATTTTAATAAGCTTATACAGGCTAGAGATTTCGTGTTTAAGTAAAAGTCACGTTAGGCAAGCCTGTTTAAATCAAAATTAATATTGGTAGGCCAGTAGGCATTGTGTAGAATAATGCCTGACAAAAGGGAACGCAATGGCCGATATCCTAATATTTTACTTTTGACTTTAAATGTGTGAAAGTTATTTGAACTATAATGTCATCGATTGCATATTGTTTCAACCAATTCATTTTGACATTTCAGATTTCCTATCGCGATAAAACTAATCCAGACAACCATGGAATACATGTAGCTAAGCCTCACTTTGATAACGACGTTCTTGAAAAGGCTGACAATGAACACGATCTAGAAGATGATGAGGATCTCGACGAAAATGAAGATGAGAAGTTGGAAGAAGAAGATGATGGGTGTGTTAAAGAAGATGAAGTAAATAATAAAAGAATGCCTACGCAAACACGGGAAGCTATGGATGAGCACCAAAGGCGGGAAAGACCCTTAAACCGACCAAATAAGTTGCGTAAAGTTAGGCGGCCAAGGCCTGGGCAGCAACGCTGGCAAAAGAAACCAACCAATCAGATGGAAGACAGTGGGAGGCGTTCACGTTTAGCTGATGGTGAAACATCAATCCGCCGCGACAAGGCAGCATTGCCCGCACGTCAAGAAATGCCCAAGGACGAATCCTATTATGATGATGACAGAAAAAAGGAGCCTCATTACCGTGAAGAAGAAATGTCCTCTGATTATGATGATGATGATGATGATGAGGGAACAGGGACACTGTACACCAAAGGATTTGATTCTTCTCGTCCGGGTAAGCGGCCTGAGGACTACAGGGAATGTTGTAATTGTGGTCATTCGTCCAACATAAAAGGTCAGTTAGCAGGTCTTGCTATTAAAATTTATTGGTTAGGTGTACAGAAATCATTGGTTAGGTGTACAAAAATTATTGGTTAGGTCTACAAAAATCATTGGTTAGGTCTGCAAAAATCATTGGTTAGGTCTACAAAAATCATTGGTTAGGTCTTCAAAAATCATTGGTTAGGTCTTCAAAAATCATTGGTTATGTCTTCAAAAATCATTGGTTAGGTGTACAGAAATTATTGGTTCGGTGTACAGAAATCATTGGTTAGGTGTACATAAATTATTGGTTAGCTGAACAGAAATCATTGGATATGTGTACTTAAATCATGAATCAGTCCGCGATATTAGAAACATAGTCACTTTAATAATTCACCCATTTTGTCGTCAAATGAGCTGATTGTAGGCGCGACCTCGAGAAATGAAGTCAGTAGTGGCCGACACCTCACTTTACCTGAATGGGAAGGGTGGGCGCCGAGTCTATTAAATATGTTGTTTATCTAAAATCCTTTGAACGAAATACCTATGGTCAGACGTAGTGACCAAATCATTAACTCGCCATTGTCCGCGCGGTCAAGATGTTTGTGTTGTGTAAATACTGATCTTGAATGCTGTGCCCACAATTTACAGGACATTGTACTCATCTATACTGACGATCGTCTCCCCCTTCCCTTCCACACACACACACCCTCCACTCCCCCTGACTGACCAATGATGACGCCATCTTTAAGTCCCGTGTCATTAACAGGATTGTTTTGACAAGTGGTAAGGGACAGAATCTACTCCTTTTTTTATTGGTCCAGTTGGGAGTTTGAGGATAGATTCATCGTACTATAAAACGCCCTGACATGATTTGACGTTTATTTTGGACTTCTAGTCTTGTAAGTCTTTAACACGCACTTCGACACGTCATCTTCTGGACGTCGACTACCAATCTGCGTTTAACAATTATGCCCTTTTGGATATATGTTTATTATATTACTGTGTTTTAAATTCAAGTGGACTGTGTTCTAGGATAAATTCTTAATCGGTAAACTCTACACCGCTGTAATTCGGGCTAATCTCTTTAATTCGTAATGGTGATTGATATCTTGAAGGTTTCATGTCGAATCAACAGATGCACTTGTTATAATAAACTGTGATATAATTGTTAGTGAGACTACTATAGCGTAAAATCCTATTATATGTTATGATAAGAATTATTCCAGACACTGCGAGAAACGCACAAATATACTGCACCATTTGAGTAATTTTATTACGCCAATAAACTGAGAAATTTTGCATATGTATATACACAGAGGATTGTTGTGCATTATTTTCCTATATGATTTTTTCGTTCGAAGTGATATAGACCGTATGCTGCTTTTCCATAAAATATAAATATTGTACAAGTCCAATAGCTCTCAAAAGTCAAGCTATGTTCTTACACCTTATAGACAAATAAGCCATTAGTGTTTGACGGGAATAAAGAGTCCATATGGACAGCACCACTACACGGAGTACTCACGCTCCGAGTGGGCGCAAGACAACTTGTGCAGCCTGCTGGCCACACTATCCCATGTCAGGACATGGTGTACATAAATCATTGGATAGGTGTACGGAAATCAACCTAAAAATAAACAACCTTCATAAATATAAAATTAGTCAAAGGGTCACATTCACAGTAAAAGCAAAGACAATACTATTATCTTTTTCTGCATATTGCTTGCAATATTTTAAAAAATTCTTCATTTTAATTCGATTTGCTTGAAGTTTAGACTATATAAATATTTATTAAACCTAAAGATCATGAACTGTAAGGACATATTTCATATCTTCCGTCTATTACGTCCAGGGTTTAACGATGTACAGGAGTGGATCGGGGGGGGGGGGGGGTGGATATGGTCGTGTCGGGGCGTCCTGCTGCACGCTTATAGCCGTGTAACATTGGATATGATCTCCGCAGACAAATACACTACATTACTTTTCCTCACTGCGGAATTCCCCTCGGACCATGATAGTGGTTGCTCGCCCGTGTACCTGCAGTGTTGCCCGGTAGAACAAATCCCATTCTGTAGGTATGAGCATCCAGGCACCATGGCGGAGTTGAGGTGGGATTGCTGCGCACATTGCTTCCTCCCCTTCGAGGCTCGGAGCCGCTCGGCGGTACAACGACCGTACACGCCCAGAAGGGGCTGTCCCTCATGCGTTAGCCCATCGGTGTGCTTTTGATGAAACCGTACTGGTGGGTTCCACACTTTGCCAGCGATGAGGCCCATGGGTTCAGAAGTGGTTACTAAATATAAAAATATTACCATTTTTAGCCAGTATTTAACAACAGATAATGTATAAAATACTGATAACATTTAATGTAGTTGGATACAGTGCCACTAATCTAATAAAACTATAATAAAAAACATTTTAGCACATATATCAAGGAACAAACAATGAAGTTAATTAAAACATGTCAATAAAGTAAAAAAAAAAAATAAAGGCTTATGATTGTGAGACGTATCCAAAATAACTTTACTTTGTTATAGAAAAGAAAGTATTTAATATCCAATGAGTGTATGCTGCCACCAATGCGTGTAATTTATCCACTTTAATGATTTACAAAATCGCTTGCACAGGCTGCCCAAGTTCCTGTAATATTAATTTCAAATAGTGAAAACCTGATTGATAAAGTCTATTGAAAGAGGAATAGTGTCAACCTATCTTGCGTGCGAATCTTGTCTTTGTTTCCCTAAGAGCTAATTTATCTCGGTGCGCACCGCAGTTGCAAGATTGGTGCTTCTGACGTCACTACCTAGGGATAACGTCATCTAGACAACAATGAATGCTTTTATATTAAGGGTGCCATTTCCATCAAAATGAAAGAAAATATTCTAAACAAATAATATTGGTTTAGTTTAGGGCAAAAGTAAGTGCACTTGTTGTTTTTTGTTGTTGTTTTTTCCTCCTCGTAAAATGGGTTTGAAGTCTTTACCGTTATTAAATTGTGATTTGTTAGAATTGACGTAAATCAACTAACCAGTGATTAGAGTAGTAGTACCGGATATAATATACATGTAGACCTAACCACAATAGTACTATAGTCATAGTGGTATATAGATGGAGGGATGGTAAGCATTAAGTGGATTATGAAGATGTATGCATGCTTGCTTATACTAATCATTGGTATACATCTGACTGTCGCATTTCACCTATAAGTTTCATTGTCAGTTTTTGACATTAACTAAATATTGGATTCTTAGAGACTTTATTCAAACTTTTTACTTTTTTAGCTATATTAAATGACTAAATCATGACTCCTGATATTTCATAATATGCATGGTCATTTGTTCGTTGCATAAAACAATGCAATATATAATAATAATGTTATATTTTAGTAGACATTTTCGCATAATATTGAAGCCAAAACATGCCAAGCTGGACTATGTGTACTCTGAGTATATAACTAATAAAAATAATAAGTATATTTATATAGGGCTGCCCCCAAACATAATAAAAGCTCAAAATGTATTTAACATTGAGTTTGAGCAACATTTCCGCATTACCGCCATTTTTATGCAAGAACACGGAAATATAATTATCTAGGCTAAATATGTATACAAAGTATTTTTGATTATATCACAGGATATGTAGCTAATTGATAATCTAAAAAAACAACATAGGATAATGCAAATATGTGTAAAAAAAACTGTTTGCATAGACAGACTGAATCTGGACTAGCTATGTATTGTTAGTGTATTCAAGCCGAATCAATAAGTCATTTTGTAAAACTCTTTGTAGGCTACATAGGTCTACGTCATTCCTTAAATGCGGTTAGCTGATTTCCAGATTGGTGTCATGGTTACCTTATGTCTGAACCAATACATTTTCTATTAACATTATATCATTACATCTGAAAGTGAAAACGCTGTACTAGATAAATTAATATACCAACACATTGAGGACGCCCATTAAATACCTCAACAAATTTTAGGCTCGTTCCACAACACCCTCCCCTATTGTCAACAATAAATAGTCAAACGTTCATAGACTCACCTTCAAAAAAGTTAGTCAAATTTGTTTTACCCCACCCCTCCCCATATTAACTAATTAAATTTTATACGCTGGTATTAATGTTACAATCTAATTGAGATTGAAAGATTTATAATTTATTTTAATACAATTTAAAACGTATTTAACAGATGTCAAATAGACTATAACTCTTCTAGGCACAGCCACGAAGGAGGTTTGTTTTTATTTAGTACAGATTGGAATACAGAGGGTAGGACTATAGGCCACGAAGTTGGTGATTCAGTTTAAGTTTAAATTCTGATGGAATAGTAGGCAATTGACGGGCGAGTTAGTCTATGTCGTATTAAAGCATGGATAATTTTTATATTTTTTTATTACGTTTATTATAAAAAGAAACATTTTGTATAATCAATGGACCACCCCATATTGTATAGATAACATTGAACATTTACTAAACAGAATAACATAAAACATATTGTGCATAATGTATAGATAACATTGAATATTTACTATACAGACTAACATAAAACATATAGTCTAGTGCATAATGTATAGATAACATTAAACATTTACTCTACAGACTAACATAAAACATATAATGTATAATGTGAAGATATAATTTAACATTTACTATACATACTAACATAAAACATATAGTCTAGTGCATAAAGTATAGATAACACTGAACATTTACTATACAGATTAACATAAAACATATAGTGCGTAATGTGAAGATAACATTGAACATTTACTATACAGACTAACGTGAAACATATAATGTATAATGTGAAGATATCATTTAACATTTACTATACATACTAACATAAAACATATAGTCTAGTGCATAAAGTATAGATAACACTGAACATTTACTATACAGACTAACATAAAACATATAGTCTAGTGCATAATGTATAGATAACATTGAACATTTACTATACAGACTAACATAAAACATATAGTTTAGTGCATAATGTATAGATAACATTGAACACTTACTATACAGACGAACATAAAACATATAGTCTAGTGCATAATGTATAGATAACATTGAACATTTACAATACAGACGAACATAAAACATATAGTCTAGTGCATAATGTATAGATAACATTGAACACTTACTATACAGACGAACATAAAACATATAGTCTAGTGCATAATGTATAGATAACATTGAACATTTACAATACAGACGAACATAAAACATATAGTCTAGTGCATAATGTATAGATAACATTGAACATGTAATGTAAAATATAGTCTGGTTGGTAACTATCAACAGTTATGATGTAAAAGTCCAAATTATGGACATCAATCACTATATAAAGCTGTATGCCGATTTGGACAAAAATGTAAAAGTGTTTTGGAATACAGTCAACCCTAAAAATATATAATTATTAAAGAATTCTATAACATTGTGTTTTTTTTTGCGTGTTTTTTTTTCCTCCAACGTGCACGACTGATGTCATCAAATGAACATCAGCTCCTTCTATAAAGAACCAGGCAGAGATTCCTTCTCATGATTTACTGAAGCAAGCTGCAGAGCCAGAAAATCCAGTGGAGAAGAAGGTACTAATTGATTTTTTCTCATATTAACATTCAAAGAAAATGATTTCATTATCTGTGTGTATGAAAATGCCAACAGACTTTTATATAATTATAATGTGTAATGGATGGAGGTAGTTAAACATGATGCCGACATCTACAACTACTTCATGTATATATTTATTATATACATTTGCAATATCTAATTGAAAACATGTTCATTTTTTTGTACAAAAAATCTAGTACTCTATTAAATCCATTTATAGCCTAAGGATATATTGTACGAATGTGTGGACTACACAAACGAACATTTTTTTTTTGCAAGACATGTTCTATACAAGATGGTTACTTTGAATCAGAATACTGTACATAAATTATATCTACATTTATAATGTGTAAATACAAAATGTAACTGTACGTATAATCAATACTTAATGATTGTTTCTGCAAGTAATTATCTTGTAATTACAGGAGGTCACTATACCAAGGCATCTGTTCTGGACAACTCTGTTGATATTTTCCGCTTGGCTTACCAATGTGGCCTTCGTAGTGTGGTCTGTATGGTTGATGACAGGGAATAATTACTCCATTAAAATGAAAGTACCTAAAAATGGTAAGGAAATATACATAATGATGTTTTTAGATTCCTTGTCTGTTGATTCTTGTGTGATTCAATCTATTGACCGTTGGTAGATAAGCTACTTCATTAATTGGCAAAATCTCAACAACTTCACATTGTGAAATAAGTAATTCATTTTTTATCTCAAATATTTCATGATGAAAATGTCATGTCACTATTGCTGTATACATAAATAAGCTTATTACGGTGTAAATATCCAATCTAGATAATTTTCACATTCTGTTTATTACAATTGCTGAATACAGTCACATTTACCGTAACTCCTGTAGAAAAAGAAATTGATTATGTCCCTTGAATTGTTTGAAAAAAAAAATCTCCGGCAGACTTTCTGTGGTATTAGTTAGAATACAAATAAAAATTAAAACGGAAGAGACTCTTTAAGTTAGGATAAACAGTATTTTACACGTAAATTGTTGTTTTAGTCAAAACTTAGAAAACGTTTACTTTGTCAATAAGTATTTCGTTAATGATTTTACAAGAATGTTTTGTCAAAACTTGCTTCTAGATGAATACATATATAATTAGAGTATATACATAGACTATTATCACCATATCAATAATTCCAAGAATAAATACAGTTTAGATGATGAATATCACCAAAGCCTGTTTTGTTTTTCATGTGTATGCATATATTTACTCAACAGACTTAAAGCACCCAGTAATATCAGATAGTCATAAAAATGCCCTGAACGAACGCAAAAATAAAACATCACAAACAGCTGTGCATAGAGCCAAAGTCTATCAGAAACATCAAAACCCATGGGAAGGTGATTCAAATTTTCAGCCTCCCCTTTATCAGCCACAGTTTCTGCCTCCTCCTTCAAATGTGGTCATCCCCAAGGATATCACAGGGAATCAAGAACCAAATAGTCAAAGTAATTCATTGACAGATATCCCAGCTCGACTGTACTTTAACGATGTGCACGAGCGGGGAAAATACAACCCAATGGGCAGTTCCAGTTACCTGAACACATCGTCTCGACTGGTCAAAGAATACGCACATCCCAGTAGTAGGTTTGATTACCATGATGCAAGGCTGGACCAGGACGCAAGAAATTATGAGGAAACCACGAGGGGTGGTGGTGAAGTGGTACTCGCTGGTGCGACCCTAATTGGGGAGACAAAGTCTGCGGATGTGACACAATCAAGGAAGTCTCGTCCAGGTTATTCAAGGTATTACACTTGTTAAACTACATCTGATTATATATAGGCTCGTTGCATAGATAGGTTTACATTATATAATGGATAGGCCTATTTCATACATTGGTTTACATTAGATAATGGATAGGCCTATTTCATACACTGGTTACATTAATTAATATGTAGGTCTATTTCATACATTGGTTTACATTAGATAATATGTAGGCCTATTTCATACATTGGTTTACAATAGATAATATATAGGTCTATTTCATAAATTGGTTTACAATAAATGATATGTAGACCTTTTTCATACATTGGTTTACATTAGATAATATGTAGGCCTATTTCATACAATGGTTTACATTAAATGATATGTAGGTCTATTTCATACATTGGTTTACATTATATAATAGGTAGGCCTATTTCATACATTGGTTACATTAAATGATATGTAGGTCTATTTCATACATTGGTTTACAATAAATGATATGTAGACCTATTTCATACATTGTTTTACAATAAATGATATGTAGGTCTATTTCATACATTGGTTTACATTAGATAGTATGTAGGTCTATTTCATACATTGGTTACATTAATTGATATGTAGGTCTATTTCATACATTGGTTTACATTATATAATATTTATGCTGATTTCATAGATTGGTTTACCTTAAATGATATGTAGGTCTATCTCATCGATTGATTTCTTGATCTTATGTAGGCCTTTTTCAAAGATTGTTGTACAATATATCATATGAAAGCCTTTTTCAAAGATTGATTTAAAATAGATCATAGGAAGGCCTATTTCAAAGACTGGTTTACAATAGATCATATGAAAGCCTTTTTCAAAGATCGATTTACAATAGATCATAGGAAGGCCTTTTTCAAATATTGATTTACAATAGATCATAGGAAGGCCTATTTCAAAGATCGATTTACAATAGATCATAGGAAGGCCTATTTCAAAGATTGATTTACAATAGATCACAGGAAGACCTATTTCAAAGATTGATTTACAATAGATCATAGGAAGGCCTATTTCAAAGATTGATTTACAATAGATCATATGAAAGCCTTTTTCAAAGATTTGTTTCGTAAGTTTATGGGATATTTTGATGGAGATCGTTTTTAAAGCCTGAAAATTGTTATCTTTTTCTTGACTAGAGTAAAAATGTCAACTACAACTTCCTATTGTGTCTTGAAAAGAATAAAATTGTGTTTCTAAAAGAAGCGGACAAAATCCATCGTAGGGAAAAAAAAGATTGATATAGATCTATATATATATAAATTATGTTTTTTGTTTAAAATAATACTATTAATTTGTTTAAACTAGATTTCAAGTAAATCAATCTAAATGTACATTTGAAATCATTGGGTAAATAATCCGATTCCAATAGATTTAAAAGATGCTACGTAATATGACACGATCTTTACTCTATCTTCCTAAACAGTGGTATGGCTGCACGCACTGAAAAGCTAACAACAGCAGAAAATAACTCCAACTACTACGTCCCCAAGTTATCTGTGCATGAAGAGAGATCTTCTTGGACTGATGGTAGAAAGTTGAAATACTCTTCATTTGGTGTCAATCATTCTTCTAATCTCAACAACCAACATTTATCGGATTATAGAAAAACCAGCAAAGATTTTATGTCTACTCATAACAATTTCTTTTTTAATCGAGACTTGCCCAAGAGTATCTCCCCTTGCTTCAATGACAGAATAAAAGCGAGAAGTTTGAGCAATGCTGCCGCCCAAGTCCATTCAAACCAGGAAGAAAATAGGTTTAAAATGTCTAGAATCAAACGTTCATTTTCCGCCACAACACAGTGCCCGTCTGTTCATTCAGTCAAATATGCTCCCAAGACTGAGGCACAAAACTCTAATATCGCTGAGGATGTAGGTAATTCGCTAGTGGCACCTCTATCTATGAAAGAAAAAAACATACATGTGCAAACAGAGGTTACGTCACCAGTGAAGAATACGGAAACTATTCTAAGCCCAACTAAAATAGCCGATGCACTGGCCAGATACTTAGACCGAGTGAATAATATGGGTCTCAAATCAAAACCCTCTCCGGAAATTAAACCAGAGACTGATCGAATTAAAGCAAAAGAAAATTTGTACAAATTGTTTAGCAATTATGGGAACCAGCTACAAAACTACAGTTCTTTAGATGTCGGTCGAAATAGAGCGAAACCGGTAATGCCCCCACCTCCTTTAGGATATCATATTCGAAGTTGCTGTAGCAGCTCAGATACAACTCTACGTGAACTTGAGAGTAAATCTGAGATAACTGATCCAGCACCAGCACCAGGGGAGCAAACTTCACTTTGTCACATGATGGAGAAGAAAAAAAAGGGATTAAAACAAGGGCACATTGTTAGCCCAAAGAAAATGAAAGTATCTCAGAAGGAAGGCAAACTGTTATTAAACCAAACTATGATGAAACAAATGTGCGCTGGAGATAGCGAAAGCAGAAAAAAGTATGTTATTGTTCGAAAAGTTAGTTTTAGCAAAGCCTTAAAGCATGAACATGTAATACATAATTCACGTCGCAAGTCGAATGTTGAAGACAAACAAGCAAGGGAAAAGAGAGAAAGAAACTTTCAGGATATTGAGTATCTAAACAGCAATATTACAAAACAAAAACGCCCAAAGCGAGCGGCAAATGAAATGCAGCAAAGTGTCACCAGAATTCCGTATTTCCAAAATAAACATTCAAAGCCCTCTAACTCGGAATCTAAGAAATACTTATTATATTTGTGTGAACCATCAGACACAACGCAAGTTAAAAGAAGAGGGAAAAATTGTACAGCCTCGTCGCAAATCAGATATGCTGAGCGTAATACGAATAACGCTACCGACTTCTTAAAGCAGACACTGAAAAAAATGTCATTGAACAAACTAAATGAACCTCGGATAAAACATCCGTGTTTTAATTACAGGCCCGTTTTGAAACGAAAGCATTCTTATAAAACACATTCACTCTATGGTGATAAGTACAGCACCCCAGTGCCCTATGCTCTCGATATCAACACAAACAACGGAGGGTCTTCAGACAAAGAAGATGGAGATAGTTACGCTGAGGCTGGGGAGGCTAGGGAACCAGTTTCCTTGTCTGATGTGACCGATTCTACAATAGTTCCCCCCATAGACGATGAGGACAACGCCGAGGATAATGCAGAAGAACAAAGTATTGAACTTGAACAAGAGACTAAAAATGAAAAAACGCCAGTAAATGCTTCTAAAAACATTAGTCCATCTAGCAAAACGCCTGTTGTTGAGGATGCCTGGGAAAATAGAAAAAGTATTATCATGCAAGCATGTCACGAAGCTATTAAAAGTAGACTTCAGAAGCAGAATTCCGAAGACATTTGTGCCGAAGAGAAAACAGCCACAATAAGTGCTGTGGAAATTGAACGAAAGCTTTCCCTTCCAACTAAACTCTACCATGACCAGCTAAGTGAGGAAAAGTCTCGTTCCTCAACTCCATCCCATAATGATGGTGAAATAAACAAACGAAAAAAAAAAGCAAAGACAACTGAGTCTATGTTTGTGAAGTTTGAAAGTAACAGGAAAGCCACAACTACCCCAACTAAAGACAGAAAAACAGTCAACAGTAAAGCTAGTCTCGAACGAAAAACAGTAGAAGTAACAAAATTGGAAGAAGTGGAGAAGAAAGCACAGTGTGATTTTGTGAAATGTACAAAAATGGTAAAAGGCATTGAAACGGACACATCGGATAAAAAGAAAAGGCAAAATTCTGAAACTTGTTCAGAGACGGCATCCAATAAAGATAATATGCTGAACTCATGGGAGGTACAAGAATCGGAAGAAGGGCTTTTGAAGAACAAGGAGTCTGATCATTGTTTTGATGCCGTTAAAGACTTGTTAAGTGCAGCATGTAAAGGGGAAGATTTCGGAGTGTCCAAACAATTATCCATACACAATTCTAGCTCACCAAATCTTACCAGCACGAAAAATTTGTTTGACGAAGTTAAAGTTAAAAATGTTACCAGTGATACGATTACTGACAAAGGCTCTAAATCTCGGGCTACAGAAAATGCCGTCAGTAGCAGTGCGTCTGATGTGAAAGATATGACGCGAAAAAGTGAATCCTCCTCCTCTCATAAAGTAAAGGAGCGAGGGGCTAAAAGAAGTAGACACAAGGGGGGCAGCAGTCCTCAAGGTCAGAAAAAGACACTTAAAAAAAAGCGAACGTCTACAAGCAGGAGCAAAAAGACGGCGGATGAAGGAAGCAAAGAGAAAACTAAAGACCAGTTGAGAAAGACACACTTTTTAGCCTTGTCTAAGAAAAGCCCAATTCGAACTGGCAGTTCTAAAAGTGGCGAAAGCAAAATCAGAAAAAAATCTTCCAAGTCTAAAGAGAGCCATGGCGACGACACAAGTACTAGTGAAACCAAGGCAGAAAAAGTCAAGTCTAAAAAAAGTTCCGAAAAATTAGGAGAGAAAAAAAGGAAAAAAATGAAGAAGCGGGAGGAATGTGAACATCTGAGCGAGAAAGAAGAAACTAGCTGTTCGGCCAAACACTCGGCTAGTGCCCCAGTTCGTATTCCGAGTCGTGATAGGAGCAGAACACCCTCACCTCGAAGCTGTAGTTCGCCCGTTTACAGATCAGCGTCTCCAGTAGGAACGCCAACAAAGGGCCGAGTTAAAGAGGGTAAAACTTCTAAAAAATGTTCTAAAAGTGAGATTTCTTTGGATTCAGACAAAAGTCAAACTGCTGAAAAATCTCGTAGTTTAGACAGAGAATTGATCATTAATGAAAAGATTAAAGGACGAAAGAAAAGCGGCTGGGCTTCATCTGCTGACAATATTGGCGCCACTGGAACAAACAAGCGACTACGTTCTACAGAATCTGTCCCGTTATTTGTTGATAAAGTACTTTCCAACCAGTCCATTAAATCTGACAAAGACAAACCGACGCCTACCACATCGTCGGCCAAACTGAAAAAGGGAGAGAAAGACTTACAAAAGGCAGAGCTGGGTTGGAATAGCTCCTTAGCTTATGAAAACCTTAAACAAGCTGAAGAGAAAGCCAAAATGCTACAGAGTAGAAAAATGAAATATATGATAGTGAAAGCAAAACATGATAAAATCACCCCACGACTCCGGAACACTACTCAGCGGAGCAATCCGGCTGACGGTGAAAGTGTGGGTAGCCACAGTGAGAACGAATTAAAAAACGACACAGCGTCTCGTGATAAAGTGACAGGGGGTAATCAACCAAAGTCTGTACAGTTCTCAGAAAGTATTGAAGATATGGAAGCTCAAAAGAATGCAGCATCTTCTGACGGATACCTAGTTTCATCTAGTAGTGAGGGTATCGATTCTAAACAAAGAGCTGAAGAGAATTCCGACTCAGTTGATCAGGACGACATAGGATCAGTAGACAAACCGCCAGAGATAATGGAAACCATCAAGGAAAAGTCTCAAGAGGTTTCACAAAGATCTCAAAGTACCCCCCCTGCAAGAAAACGACCTGTGTGGATGAAAGGCAAGAAAATAGATGAGCAAAAACCTAGTGATAAGCAAAGCATGCAACCAAGGCCAGCTTTATCTGGCTTGCCTATGAAGCTAAAGCTGAGACACTCTTCAGATACTCTTATGAAAGGAACGCGTGTCTCTGGCCATCTTTATTACCCAGGAAAGCCATCCGTGTCGCCTAAGACAAATAGCATGAGTTTAAATACAAAGACAGCGGCGTCTCGTAATGCCTCGTTAACCTCAGCCCAGGCTACTGCACCGCCAACTAAATCCAAAAAGAAAGCTATCGCAACAGTTGGTTCCCCAGTGGATATAATGGAAATTATTGAAGGCTCTTCGGTGGATGCATCAGACCACAGCAAAGCTTTTGTTGTCCGACCTACAAAATCTGTTCCTACTTTTGGACACTCCCGCGGAGGCCCTGAGGCCGTTGCAGGAAAACGTCTGAAAAGTGCATTTGAACAGCGCGTCCTAGCTTCTAAAAGAAAAAACAGAATACTCGATAATTTATCTATCCGATCGGTTTCGTCAAATGATACAGGAGACGAACATCTGAGAAGTTTAGGCAAGTCATATGACCAAATGACCAGCCCAACCCCTTCTGTGATGACCGATCTAGATGATGTGGCTTCAGTGAGTCGGTTTGGTCCGTCGTCATCTGGACTGCATGGTCATATTCGTCGAAAAGATAAGAAAATCAAAAAGCGGGTTCCGACTGTCAACAATAATATAAACTGGCAACTTGTGGCCACTCAAGAACAGGACAATGCCCCTATAGTGCCTTACGATTACAATGATTACGTAAGTACAGTTTTATGAACGCATAACTTTATAATAGGGTAAACTTTTTAACATAGGGTACATTGTAAAATATTATAAACTTTAACATAGGGTACATTGTAAAATATTATAAACTTTAACATAGGGTACATTGTAAAATATTATAAACTTTAACATAGGGTACATTGTAAAATATTATAAACTTTAACATAGGGTACATTGTAAAATATTATAAACTTTAACATAGGGTACATTGTAAAAAAGGGTAAACTTTAACATAGGGTAAATTGTAAAAAAGGGTAATCTTTAAAATAGGGTAACGTTTAAAATTGTAAAAACTTTAACATAGAGTAAATTTTAAAATTGGTTAACACCTAACTAGGATAAATTAAAAATGTTTATAAACTGTAACATAGGGTATGTTTTCAAATTGGGTTAACTTTAAAAAAGGGTAAATGAAAAATTGGGTCAACTTAAATAAAGGATAAATTATAAAATTGGGTAAACTTTGACTAGGCTAGATTGAAAAATTGGGTAAACTTTAATTGGGGTTAATTGAAAACGTCAAGCTAATATTATAATAATAAATGTAAAATTCGGTAAACTTAACTAGCACATTAAACATTTAAAAGTCTTTAACTTTCGAAATTGTTATTATTAAATTATGTATCCCTCCACTATGTATCCTTCCATCATTATTCTTACTCACACCTTTATCCCTCCATATATATATATAT